>CAUYLG010010463.1:0-22885 GCA_963573385.1 Cacajao melanocephalus | reverse complement strand
TTTCTATACGTGTTCTGTTGAATAAGTATTTTTTGTTTAGATTTCCTTATTCTATGTTTGTCCGCTTATATTTCTGATAGGTATTGTATTTTGTTGTTACATGTTAATTGGCTGGTTTTGGTGTCCATTTAATATTTTTTTGTTGGCTTTTTTTTTCGTTTTTTTGCTTTGATTTCCATTTTATATTTGTTTTGGGTATGGTGGGGTATATGCCTTTTTTTTTTTTTTTTTTTTTTTTTGGAGACAGGGTCTTACTCTGTCTCCCAGGCTGGAATGCAGTGGTGTGATTATAGCTTATTGCAATTGCAGCCTTGAACTCCTCGGCTCAAGCAGTCCTCTCGCTTCAGCCTCCCAAGTAGCTGGGACTGTAGGCAGGTGTCATCACACCCAGTTAATTAAAATTTCTGTTTGTATAGACAGGATCTTGCAATGTTGTCCTGGCTGGTCTCAAACTCCTAGCCTCAAGCCATTCTCCAGCCCTGACCTCTCAAAGTGCTGGGATTACAGGTGTGAGCTACTGTGCCTGGCTAATGCTTTATCTCTCAGTAGATTCATTTAATTTTTCCAGGAATGCTTCCTTATTTTTTTAATTTTAAAATTATTATTATTATTTTTGAGACAGGGTCATGTTTTGTTGACCAGGCTTCAGTGCAATGGTGTGAGCATGGCTCACTGCTGTCTTGATCTCCTTGGCTCAAGTGATCCTACCACCTCAGCCCCACAAGTAACTGGGACTATAGGTGCGTGCCATCACACCTGGAAGATTAAAAAAAAGTTTTTATAGAGATGGGGATCTCTCTGTGTTGCCCAGATTGGTCCTGAGCTCCTAGCCTCAAGAGATCCTGTTGCCTTGGCCTCCCAAAGTGCTGGAATTACAGGCATGAGCTACTATGCCTGGCCCCTTATTTGTTTTTAAAAATGCTTTTAGAGAAAATAATAACCTTTGTGATTTTTATAAAAAGTATAGAACTGCAGTTTTAAAAACTCAAGTATTATTTAAAAGTACAAAGAAAAATAAAATAGCTTTTTACTAAAGTTACCCCAGTCTTATCAAATAGAATTAACATTTGTTAGTACTTTTAAATATCAAGCCTAATATTTTTCTGTACACGTGTAAATTTAGGCATAGAATACAATTTACAAGGCAGGACCATATGAATTTTTTTTTTTTTTGAGATGGAGTCTCACTCTGTTGCCAAGGCTGGAAGGCAGTGGTACAATCTCAGCTCACTGCATCCTCTGCCTCCCAGGTTCAAGCAATTCTCTGCCTCAGCCTCCCAAGCAGCTGGGATTACAGGCATGCACCACGACGCCCGGCTAATTTTTTTGTATTTTTAGTAGAGATGGGGTTTCACCATCTTGGCCAGGCTGTTGTTGAACTCCTGACCCTGTGATCCTCCCTCCTCAGCCTCCCAAAGTGCTGGGATTACAGTTGTGAGCCACTACATTTGGCCATGAATTTTAAATATAAATTTATTTCATTATATTCTACGGAAAAAAGAAAGAGGTGAAGTGGAAGGAATATATGAATTTTTTTTATTCATGTTTATTCACAACGTTATATTTTAGTTTTTAAAAGACTTTAAACAAGAACAGAAGAAATGTCTTTTTGGTTGATATTGTTAGTCTTTAAAGCTGCATTTCAGATTTTGGTAATGTCAATTGACTTCCTGCTGTGAAACATTAGGAAAATAGCATACTTATGTGTTCTTCCTCTCTTCTTGACAAATTCTGGTATTATTGGTATATTATTATTCATTTTGTCAAAATTTAAAACATTTACATACATTTTTAATAATCACAATTTCTATAGTGCTTTCATCCTATTGATATATCTAAATGGAGTCAAAGGTTACCACTAGTTCTTTTACTATTTCTGAATTACCTTGATTCATTTCTTGGTTAGTGGTAATCATCCTGTGGTTTTGTGGAAAGCTTTATAAGTGTTCTTAGTTTAAGAATTGTATATTGCTTTTATACTTGAAGATAACCTTAGCTTCCCTTTGAATTTTGGACATTCATTTGGTTTTGAAAATTGCTGTACAAAAGTCTGAAGGTAGCTTAATTTTTTAAAAAAATGACATCTTGTTGGATGAATTTTTCTGTCTGAATGTTCATCTGACTTATTTCTCAATCCTTAAGAATTAAAACATTGCTTCTCATCAATTATTTATATATTTGTTCTATTTTGATTTTTGTGATTTTTTTTCACATCTCTTTGTTATGTTCTTGAGTTGGTTTTTGGTTTACTTATTCTAATTTTAAAAATTTATATTCTAGTTATTGCTTCTATTTTCCAAACAATGAAAAAATGATTTATTTCATTGATACAGGCATAACTATTTGTCTGAACTCTTCTTTTGTTTCTTTAGGAAGTTCTTGCTATGGATATTTTCTGTCTTCTTTATGTTCTCATCTCCCTTATATCTACCCCTTTCCTTTTTTTGCAATTTTCACACATACATCCCTTCTTATTTTGCAGTTATTAATTTTTTAAATGGTGACATCAGTTTGCTGCAGGATTGTGTGAGGAGTTTTGAGGGAGAGTGATCATGAGCTCAGATCACCTGAATCTTTTCACCTTCTTACTCTGTTTATTTTCTCTTTGGCCTTGGGGGTCCATTTTCCTTGTTTTTTAGAGTTCAAGAGGCTAGTGAGTCTCACAGAAGCCCCCAAAGGCCTCCATCACATGTCTTTGGTACTAAGAATTAGTGGCTGCCGCTTGTCTTTCTGTCTTCATTGGTTAGGAAGCTGATAAAAGCACAGGTAGAGGAACACATCTTTTGCTTCCCTTCCGGTTTTTCTGATGTCATTCCTCCTTTATCCCACCCATGCCCTTAGATCTCATTCCATTAGTCTAGGACCTCTTTCTTCTGCTTGAAGTCCGCAGAGTTGGTGCCAACTCTTGGTATCCTAACATAATGTGGTCTAGAATTTAAGATATTTGTTAGGCTTCAAAGTTTGTTGATTGTGACGGTAGTCATTTCCTCATTCAATTTCCCTTTTTTGGGAGGTGGTAGTTATTGTAGTACTTTCTGCTGTTTTTGGTAAGTTTTGTAATATTATCTTTGATTAGAATTTATTTCTTTGTCAGTTAGTCTTTATTGTTGCTGAGGAAAAATCCATGGACAACCTGATTTTGTTTTGTTGTAGGTAATCAGTTATGTTTGATTGCTTGTAGAATGGTTTTCATTTTTCCTGTAAATGCCACACTTGCCACCACATATCTGTATGATTATATTTTCCTTGATATTATTGGGAATGTAGTGAATGTAATCTGTTTAAACCATTTGTTTTGCTGCTGAAGGAAGATTTTCTATGTTATATCTTTTGTTATTTCTTCAGTTGTGTTTGATTTAATCTGTCAGGAAAACTGTGATCTTATTGTTGGCTACTTATTTTCTGTTCTCAATATCTGCTATATTTTTCCTCATAATTTTCATTTCTTTGCCATTTGTTTTCTCTGTTTTCTGGGGAATTTTGTAAAATTTGTGTTCTACACCACTGTTTTAAGCATCGACAGCCCTGGTTTTGCTCTTTTCTATGTCTACAGTGGAAGATTTTTTTTAGCTTACTGAGGTGCTTTCTCTCAGCCATTTCCCTCTTACTTCCTATATCTTTGCTACTCTTAACCAATGTAGTATGTGCCAAGTTACAATTCCCATGAGTCACTAGTACCAAGTACATCTTACTTTGAAACATGTTTATAGTATTTATTTTGGGTTTTTAGCTCTGAGTATACAATATGCTATTAATTATCTCTGTTCTTTACTTGGACAATTTTATAGAATTTGCTACCTTTGTATGGAAGTCAATAGATAGTGTGGAGGTGCCACGGGCAGTGGTAGAGGTTGGAAGGATTCAAGAGGGTAGTTATAAAATATGTTTCTTCAATTATAGGTCACTAACAAGATGTCTGCACAGTTTTCTGATTCATGTAGAACTTGGGATTCTGAATCAAATCGGGCAGTGAGTTTATAAGCAGAAATGTTAGATAGAGTGACAGAAGTCTTGGCTTTCATGGGTTCCTAACAAAAGAGAAGAGCTTTGCTTTAGGGCCTAGTGAATCTGCTACTGCATTGAGGTACACTATAACTTAACATGAGTTACGGGGGATGAATAAACAAAATTATGTCATAGCTAGTATATTTTTTCTTCCTTTTATTATTGGTACCTTAGTAAACATAATTTGGACAAACTATGTCAATCTCATTGAAGGATTTTAGGGATAAAATTAGTTGCATAATTTTTGATGGTCATCATTACTTGCATGCATATATTTCCATTGTGTAAGATCAAAGGTCTTTATGAGATGAACCCTAGATATTATATTGATTGGACTTAAACTGGAGAACACAAGAATTGTGCTTATTATGTCCTTGCATCATGTGGCTAAACCATTATTGATGTATGGCCTGTCATTTGGTATGCTACTTTCATAAACTATATTATGGCTACTTTGATAAGCATTTTATTTACATGGAAAAGACCTTGTAGCAATCACTAAATAGGTTAAAAAGCCATATCTTTATTTTTATTTGTCAGTCCAGGTTATAATTCTCAGAATAATTCTCCTTATGAAAAGTTAGATATTTTCTGCTTGGCTCATGTTTTCATGATCATTTTATTTTTAATGTAATAATGTAAAACACAGCATCCTCCATTCTCATGAACAATATCATAATAATTACAGTTCCAGATTGTTTGATTTTGTTACATTCCATAGTAAGTCTATTTAATTTGCCTGGCAGAGATTTTAGAAATACTGTATAACCAAGGATAAGTAGTTGCAGTTAGAATGCCAATTGGGTTTATGATTTTCTGTTTTATAAATTAAATGTTTCAATGGTAGAATTCTACTTATTACCACATATTTCCAATGAAAAACTTTAGACATACTGTCATCGAGACTGTGAACATCTCTTAAAAATGAAACTCTCAATCTCAAAGAAATTAATCTACACTGATAGGAAAAGTACTTTTGCATTTGGGGTTCCTGATTCTATATCCCATAATTTATATATGGGGGATTCAGTTTCAGTAGGGTTGTAGCCAACCGAAAGGTGCTTGCTTTTCACTGGTTATGAAGGGTTTGCCTTTCACTAAGCACATACCTTCTTGGCCCTTTGGTCCTGGAGATCATTCTCTTAGGTTAGTGACTTCGCGTTCATTTTTCTTAGAAAATACATGTGATTTAACGTTTTTTTCCCTCCTCACTTCAGACAGTGGACCCTTCTGATAACTGAAATTTTACTCTCTGTTGTTTCAAAGATAGAATGAGTTTATTTTTATGGGTTCCTGAGAATCCTGGGAAATATCTCTATTTCCCAGAGGAAAAAGTTTGTATTTTCTTAGTTACTTACTGTAGAACATAAAAGAGAAAAAGTGATTTGTTGGGGTGGACAGTAACATAAGTTTATATGCTGCTAAGCTCTTTGCAGAAGAACGTTGAACTTGAGAATTTTGGATGGACTTAGTCCTTTATTCTGTTAATTAGTGTATGGCCTGTTTTTTAGAACTAGCGTTGGAATGCAAATCTGAGTTATCACCAAAATAAAAAAAGAGAAATACCTCTATATCTCTATTTCCCAAAGGAAGAAGTTTATATTTTCTTAGTTGCTTACTGTAATATAAAAGGGAAAAGGGAAAAATATATATTTTTGATAACATAAGATTTATGTGTTCCTAAACTCTTTGTAGAAGAACTTAGAACTTTGGGCTTCAGAACTTTGGGTAGACTTAGTCCTTTTTTCTGTTAAGTAGTGTATGACCTGTGTTTCAGAACTAGCTTTGGAGCACAAATCGGAGATATTAGAATAAAAAAAGAGTATAAATATATAACTTTTACTCCATAGGCTAATGTTAGATGATTTAAAAATTAGAATCAAAAGGAAATGCAAGATTTTTATTGCTTCTTATGCACTAGCTTCATTTCATCATTAGACTCTTAATTTCTACAAAGAGCTACATTGGTAGCTTATTCAAAACTGTCTAAATCTTTAACACATCAGGTTTAATATTTTTAAAACTTTGGCAAATTCTCTACCTCGTAAGAAAAAATAAGAGAGTGACAGTGCATTTTTGCATTTCAAGAGAATTGAAATTACTTAAAATTGGGTTGAAAAGTACAATAGATGAATAATCATATCATTTAAGTCATTTTTGGAACTCTAACTTGAAACTTGTGAGTAAATTAAGTCTCACCTGATAAAATAGGTCTATAACTCTAGGTTATCTGATCAACTGAACCTGCCAATTAACAGATTGTGGGGGTTCCCACATATTCTAAAACGTGGAACTGTATTCAGTACTTTTCCTGCCTTTAGATAGAGAAAATCCACTGACTTTTGTTCACTAAAGTGCAGTTTACTATTTAAAATAAGTGTAAAATAAAAGGAGAGTTGCTACCTGCTTTATTGATGTGTTAAAAAAAAAAGGGTAGATACCCATATAATATTTTGTGTGTATAATATTTAAGACTTAGAAGAAAACTGAACTAATTTAAGGTTAAAATGTTATTGTTTTGAGAGAGGAGAAAGGAAGAAATTGGTGAGGTAGGCAGTTAGGGTGAGTCCTCGTTTAAATTATTTCAAATAAAAGAACAGCCTAAAAAATCAAGCTATGGGCACAGATGAGGGAACTTGCACAGCGGGGACATGCCTAAGACATGCCCACAGCTGCACAGATAAGAAAGGGTACACAGGTGACTTGCCCAGACATGCCCACAATGGAAAATTCTGTCTCCTGACACGTGCAATAAGGGGCACAATGCAATATGGAGTAACTCAAGCTAAGGTCCCACATGCACACTAGGAGAATGGAGTGGAGCTACCAGAAATTCGTGCCTTATGCAAATAAGACACTCAGCCCTCCTTTGGTTTCTTATAAAAAGCCTTTGCATTCAACTGTAAAAATGGCAACCCTCTTCCAGGCCCTGTCTTCATGGCAGAGAGCTTTCTTCTTTTGCTTATTAAACTTTTGCTTCAACCTCACCCTTTGTGTGTCCATACTACTTAATTCTCTTAGTTGTGAGACAAAAAACTCTGAGTGATACCTCACAATGAGAGACTGCTACATTGTGGTGCATTGGCAAGACTGTAACAATTTCAATCAAGTAGAAGATGACAAAATGTTATTATGAGAATTCATTAATGTAGAATAATGTAACATAATGAACTATATTCTATTAATAATTAGCACTTATGTTCTAATCTTGAAACAACTTGGCTAGATAAAAACTTTGCTTAGTGAAGAAAGATTTATTACTCTTTTTCCCCTTGTATCTCATCAAAAAATTACTTTTTGTGTTCAAATGTTTTTGAACAAGAGTATTTTAGTATTTGTTGATAGCATGAAGTATATATTACGAAGATGGTTTGTGAGCATACATTTATTGGCTAATGAGTAACATGTTGTTTCCCAATAACACTGTTCTAGGAGTTCATATGATGATAATAGCAATTTGTATTATTCTATACCAGGCAGTATTTATTCTGAATGCTTTGGACTTATTAACATATTTAATTCTAAAACAGTTACTGTTATTACTATTATTGTTATCCCCATTTTACAGATGATGCAACTGAGGCGTAGAGAGATCCAAGAACATGCCCAAGTTCATAAGCAAACATGTAAGCAGCTAATTATAGTCAAAGTGAGTTGGTGTTACAATATAGAAAAGCAGAGTATGGTAGGGCCCTGCAGAGTATTTGTCCACCATATTGCTGGAAGTTCCAACATGTTTTGCTTTTACTGAAAGCCTCTGTTACCTTTTCCTTCTCTAAGATAATTATTTCCCTTTCAGATTAGTGCTAGCCAATATTCTATCTTATAAGACGTATATTATTTAGAGTTGTTAGGGTAAACACCTGGAAAAACCAGAAAGCAGAAGCCTAAAACAAAAGTTATTACTTTTGGAGTATGGAACTGAGGGATGGAAGGGTGTGGATGAGTTCCTTAAATATTTTTTAGAAAGTCTCAGGCGTTCTAAAAATCAACTTGGGTCTTTGGAAAACTAATGATGCTGCCAAGGCTGTTTCATTTAAATCTAAAATAGTTTAGATGCATTAGATTTAAACATAAATTGTTTGGAGTGAATAAAAAATGAAAGATAAATTGTTAAGGATTTTAAGAACAGTGTTATGTAAAACTATTTCTTTTTTCTTTTTACTTAAAGGAAAAGTTATGGTTTGTAAATTAGAAATTACTAGTATTTCAGTAGTCAAAATACACTGAAAAAATAGTACTGTTTGCTTTTGGATGCAACATTTCATATACTACTTTTTATCTTTCACTTATGTTTATTTCCATTTCTCTCATCTTCTTATTCCATCTTGTTACCTTCAAATTTTAAATAGGTAGTTACAATTCATATTAATTGAACATTTAAAAGTTTTATTGGGGCCAGAAGTGTTTGCTCACACCTGTAATCCCAGCACTTTGGGAGGCCGAGGCAGGCGGATCATGAGGTCAAGAGATCGAGACCATCCTGGCCAATATGGTGAAACCTCCTCTCTACTGAAAATACAAAAATTAGCTGGGCGTGGTGGCGTGCACCTGTAGTTCCAGCTATTCAGGAGACTGAGGCAGGAGAATCGCTTGAATCCAGGAGGCGGAGGTTACAGTGAGCCAAGATCGCACCACTGCACTCCAGCCTGGGTGACAGAGACTCTGTCTCAAAAAAAAAAAAAAAAAATTTCTTGGAAGGAAATTATCTGATTTGCAATGTCTGTAGTTCACATTTAGGAATGAATTTTGCAATAACTGCAAGCATTTAGTAATGTCAAAAGTCTGCTTCTTGCCTTTTATAAAACTTTACTAATGATGGAGCAAGCAAATATATCTATTAAGGTCCTGTAGTTAGATAAAGCCCTCCACTTTCCAAAACCTTAACTCCGTGCATACTGTGTGAATGCAGCATGGGGCTGGTGTGTGAGTGAGTAAGCAGCTGGAACACAGTTTATATGGAGACAATATCCAGAGTACTTAACATTTAAGTCAAATATATGAAAAATTAAAACAATCACATGGAGAATAATGGAGGGATGCATTAAAAAAGTTATCTGACTGCTTTTTCAAAATATCTGCAGGCTTCCAGATGGTAGGAAATGCTTTGTTCTTCCTTTCAACCCATCTGTTGTTCTTTAGTGTAACTGACATCACTGCAACTACTGCAGCCACTAAAGAATCATCATTAAAAAAGGCAAAATTTAGAACTTTTTACAATTTTATGAAAGAAAACTAAGTTTGCAGAAAGAGAGAAAAAAACTTTTTTGGTATGTGTGGCATAGTGATATGATGGAAGTAATGCCCAGGCAGACATACTCTAAGATTAGAACATTTTCTCAGAATTTGTGTTGGTATAGAAATTTTTTTATGACAGAATTAAACATAGGGATTTATTTATGTATCATTGAAATGAATTACTTTTTTTTTTTTTTTTTTTTTTTTAAGATGGAGTTTCGCTCTTGTTCCTTAGGCTGGAGTGCAATGGTGCGATCTCAGCTCACCGCAACCTCCGCCTCCTGGGTTCAAGCAATTCTCTTGCCTCAGCCTCCCAAGTAGCTGGGACTACAGGCGCGTGCCACCATGCCCAGCTAATTTTTGTATTTTTAGTAGAGACGGGGTTTCACCATGTTGACCAGGATGGTCTCGATCTCATGACCTCGTGATCCACCTGCCTCGGCCTCCCAAAGTGCTGGGATTATAGGCGTGAGCCACCGCACCCGGCCTAAATGGATTCTTTTGTTACAAGGTCACTATGAGGATGAAATAAGAATGTGTCTGAAACCACCCACCCTAAAGCCCAGCATGTAGTAAGCAGATGTTCAGTTCCCAGCAGGAGGATCTGGGCCCTGGGAGAAGTGGGAAGCCCTAACTCCACACAGCAGCCCAGTGGCAGAGTGGGGACCTGAATGTGGCTCCTGACAGAGGCCGATGCTCTGCCTCAGCCCCAGCTAGCACAGCCAGCCCATGTGGGGCGCCCCAGCCTCACCCCGGCCCCAGACCCAGTCCCGGCAGCAGAAACAAGAAGTCATACTTACTTGAGGATGTCCGTCTTATTGAAGAAGGTGCAGTCCTGTTAAAGGAAAACACACGGTCAGTGTGCGGCTCCCAGGCTCCTTTCCTGCTCAGAGGCCTCGATGTCACAGGGCTTCACAGGGGACAGCCCTGGACTGGGTGTAGAAGAGTCACTACTGTCCCTCCCCGCCCCACCCTCACCTGCTGGGGACAGTTGGTTCTAGTGGGTACAGAAAATGCCTCCCCAAACCTTTGTCCATCCTGGGCTAGGCCTAGTGAGCTTAGTGCATGGTGGGGGGCTGCAGCACACTTCAGGGTACACAGTTAAGAGGGAGATGGAGTGTTCACAGGTGGGCATGGCTGATTTGCGTGCCAGTGGGATACACTGGGGGATGATAGGGAGGTGGCTGGGAGACAACTCTGAATGAGGACCCACAGGGCCACCTCATGTAGCTGCATGGGGTGCCATCCTCGCTGTATTACTGAGCGTGGTGCTGGGGGAGTTGTGCAGCCCCAGACTCGCAGACTGAGAGTTCCAGGCACACAGACCGGGGAAGCATCAGTATGTACCTGGTGTTCTGAAGCCAGAAAGAGATGAGGTCACCCAGGGAAGGGAGTGAAGAGCCTGGGGATAGGGGAAGGGGAAAGGTGGGCAGGGAGGAACCAGGTAGCATCTGAGGTAGAGGTAAGGGTAGGGGCTGCTGGGGACGTCCAGGTGGGCATTAGTCCAGGTGGGGGCAGTACTTGGCTCCTAGGGCCATTCAGATGACAAACTCATCTCAGATGGGTCCTGTCTTTGTCTAGATGACCTGCCTCTATCCACAGCATGACCTGCCCAAAGAGAGTATCAACCACTGGCAGTCAGTGACAATGACCACACTGCCAGGCCACAGTGAGAAGTACGAAGGGGAAAAGGACCCAGCACATGGTAAAATGCCTAACTGTGAAGCGCTTTTCTGCCTCTCCCCTGCTGCTTAGCTCCTCCACCTTTGTCCACTGTTATGGCATGAAGGAAGAAGACCCCCTTAGGTCTGCAGAGCCCAGGTCCTATAGGACCTCCTGGAGCCATAAGCTGACCAGACCCAGCTCTGATGAAGAGTGAACGGCTGAAACTCAGGCCTGCAAACAGCCAGGCTTGCCCTGAACGAGACCTGAAGCCACTGGACCTCAGGGCAATTGACTTGTGTGTTGAGAGGGCCAAAGAGAGAACGTCCGCAGGATGCACACATCTGGGGTTTCCACTGGGTGCTTTCAGGGAGCTGAAGAAGAGAGAGTTGGTGAGAATTTCCAGGCCCCATTTGGCCCAAAAAGTCTGTCCTTCTAAGCCACCTGCTGCTCCCCAGGAATTAGGCTTAGGATCCATTCTGCCTTCTTGGAAACACAGGGGGTTCTCTTGAGGGTCTCGGCTTTGGTTTGGGCAATGGCTCCTCTGTAGGAGCGCAGAAAGGCTCAGGCTGGGGAAGCAGTGCCTCCACTCCTCACCCAGCACAGACAGAGAACTCCCTACTTAGCGGGCCTCAGACGAAGGCAGGCTGGAGACAGGGTGGGCTGATTTCTCAGCAAACTCCAGAAATACGGAGCAGAATGTGGACTTCCCTCCACCCCAGGGCCGTTTCCATGGTCTAAGGTGCCCAGTGAAAGGGCCAGGGCTCTCCCACTAGCCTGGAGGAGGCCGTCAGCAGAACTGGCAATGGGGAGAAGCCCCAACTCCTGCTCTCTTCCCCCTGATCTGTCCTCCTTCCCCTCCCCTCTCTTCTCTCCTATCCCATGGGTTGGAAAGGAACTTCCCAGGTCCTGATTCAAGGGTTCAACTGGCAAAAGATGCAAATGCTTCCCATATAACCCTGCTTCCTATCACAATTCCCTATACCTCCCTACATCAATGGTCCTCCAGGTATGGCTCCTGGACCAGCAGCATCAGCCTCACTGGGAACCTGGTGGAAATGCAGATTCTCAGGCTCCACTCCAGCTCTCCTGGATCAGAAACTGTACGGGTGAGGCCCAGGGATCTGCATTTTAAAAAACCCTCCCAGTGATGCTGACGCATACTGAAGTGTGAGGACGTCTGCTCTAGAGCAGAATCACTTGGGGATCTATTTAAGATACCTGTGTTCCCCACCCCTCAGCAGACCCCAGACAAATTACAGAGAAATCCCCAAGGGTGGACCCAGGCATCAGTGGTTTTCAAAGCCACTCAGGTGGTTCCAACGTGCAGCCCAGGGTGAAAACCACATCCCAGCCAGTACATGATGTACCATGCACCTGGCACCTGGGACTCTGAGTATCCAATTTTGCTTAATCCTTATCATTAGCCAATGGGGGTGGGCCTTATGTCTCTATTCTAAGGATGGGCACCTTGAGACTCAGCAAAGTTGAATAGCTTGCCCTAAGTTACACACAGCCTAGGAGGGCTGGGAGTGGAACTCAGGCTTCTGTGCTTCTCTTTTCTACCCCACCCCCCACCTTTTTTTTCTTTTGAGACACAGTCTCGCTCTGTCCAGGCTGGAGTACAGTGGCATGATCTCAGCTCATTGCAACCTCCACTTCCCAGGTTCAAGTGATTCTCCTGTCTCAGCCTTCCGAGTAGCTGGGATTATAGGCATGCGTCACCAGGCCTGGCTAATTTTTGTATTTTTAGTAGAGACAGGGTTTCACCATATTGGTCAGGCTGGTCTTGAACTCCTGACCTCAGGTGATCCACCCGCCTTGGCCCCTCAGAGTGCTGAGATTACAGGCGTGAGCCACCACACTTGGCCTTTTTTTCTTTTGAATGGGAGTAGAGCTTGGGCCCCCCCCCGCCGGCAAGGA
The DNA here is from genome assembly GCA_963573385.1 of Cacajao melanocephalus. Lineage (NCBI taxonomy): Eukaryota > Metazoa > Chordata > Mammalia > Primates > Pitheciidae > Cacajao > Cacajao melanocephalus. The sequence goes on along the minus strand of CAUYLG010010463.1, from coordinate 10,057 downwards.
AGCAGAGGCAAGAAAAGATCCTCCGTGCTCCTTGACCACTGCCCACGACTACAAATAGAGCCACAGTCCACCCGTGACCACTGTACACCCGCCACTCCATGTCCTGCATCTGCTATGTATTCCTATGCCCATACACAGCAGGTACTTAATGCAGGCTTGTGGGATGAGTGACCAGACTTTTCCATATATGCCTTCCACAGCAGTTACCTTATTTCAATGGCTGCAGAGTATCTCAGGGAGGGCATAGCCCCTGCCCAGCCTTAACCTTTCTTCTCTTTCTGAACATTTAGTAACACCTGTTTCTTGGTTTTAACATCAATGATAAAGCTGCCATGAATCTGCTCATCAACTGATGTTTTACTGTTTCTTCTGTTGACTTGTTTCCCTAGGACTCACCCAAGGGAGGCAGTGCACAGGGGGTGAATATGGCAGGTGTCCTTAAAATCTTCTCAGGGCTCAAGGTGGCCTGGCAGTGCGGCAGGGGAAAAGGTTTGGTAGTCAGAGTCAAATTCTAGTCTAGCTTCAGACCCTTAGGCAAGTCCCTCTCCTTTCCGAGCCTCAGTTTCTGCATCTGTAAAGTAGCAACGGCATCTCTCTGAAGGGGACATGTGAAGAGCAAATGAGATAAGGTGCAGGAAGTCTATGGCCCCAGCTGATAGGAAACAGTGCAGCACTCCAACCACCACGCAAGGTCCCAAAGGCGTCTCCCCAGACTTGGTAGCTCTGCTGTCTTTCCCTTCTCTGGAGTCACCAAAGACCCTGCCCAGCACTACACCCACAGCTGCCCTGGAGCCCACGTCTGAAGGAACCCTTTCTTATACTTCCAGAGAGCAAGTGCCCCATCACTGCCTGGCTCCTAAAAGTATACAGGGACACAGGGACAGGTCTTCAGGCAAAGGTCCCAGCTCAGGTCAGGGTCATGAGGAGTGGAAGGGAGGGAAGGAGCGAGGGGGCCTAACCCAGGAATGATGGGCCCTCAAAACTTTGGCAACAGAAAACAGGACAGGCTAGGCTTTGAGAGAAGAAGCCCAGATGCTTTCCCAGTTAAGGCTGGAGTTCTGCCTCCAAGCCTATACTCACCCTATTCCCCACCTGGAGTGCCCTCTCCTCCTACTACAGGCTGTGCAAACCCTTTCCTTTCTCCAAAGCTCAACTCAAGGGTGACTTGTTCCAGGCAGCCTGCCTGCCTCCCATCTCCCACACGCCTGGTCTGCCTGTGCCAGCGGTCAGGAGCTGAGCCATGGGCTGTCCCAGTCCCAGCTATAATGGAAGTGACTCTCCATCCAGCTCTGCCAGCTCAGGCCTCAGCACTGCCCAGGTGACCATCACATGGCTCAAAGTCAGTCTCCAGAGTGATCTCGGTTGATCCCCACAAGAGCCCTGTGACATGGTTGTTCCCATTTTAGAGGCGGAGAGACTGAGGCCCAGAAGGGAACAGTGGCTTGCTAAGGCCCACAACATCAACTGTCCAGCTGACTTGAATCTAGGACTTCAGAATTCTTGTCTAGAATTATTTGTCCTCCTAGAGCCATACCTTAACAAATATTTGTCCATTCATTTTACAACATCCTCTAAGCATCTCTTTTGTGCCTGGACAGGGGCCACATGAGAAGGGAGACGGAGTGTACACAGTGAGGTGCCCGATATAGACCGTTCTGTGGCTACAGGAGGAACTGGGGATGTGAATGTGTCAGGCTCCCTGAGTACTCCTACCCGAATGAGGGAGTCAGGGAGCCCTCCCAAAGAGGTGAGGCCTGCCATGGACAGAAAGATGGGCCAGACTAGGTTAGCAAAGGAGTAGGGAGAGCAGCAGGAGAACATGGCCAGAGGTGAGGGAGGGCTTGGCTAGCAGCCCTTCAGTGTGCCTGAAACTTGGGGTGCAAAGGGAAAGGGAGTAAGAAATGAGGTTGGAGGCTGGATGCAGTGGCTCACGCCTGTATTCCCAGCACTCTGCGAAGCCAGGGCGGGTGGATCACCTGAGGTCAGGGGTTTGAGACCAGCCTAGCCAACATGGCAAAACCCTGTCTCTACTAAAAATACAAAAATTGTGTATGGCCATACCACCCTGAACACGCCCGATCTCGTCTGATCTTAGAAGCTAAGCAGGGTCGGGCCTGGTTAGTACTTGGATGGGAGACCACCTGAGAATACTGGGTGCTGTAGGCTTTAAAAAAAAAACAAAACAAAAATTAGCTGGGCGTGGTGGCGGGCACCAATATTTCCAGCTACTTGGGAGACTGAGACAGGAAGAACTGCTTGAACCCGGGAGGTGGAACTCGGAGGCAGAGGTTGCAGTGAGCTGAGATCACACCACTGCACTCTAGCCTGGGTGATAGAGCAAGCAAAATTCTGTCTCAAAAGAAAAAAGGAAAGAAGGAAGAAAAAAGAGATGAAGGAAGAGTGAGAGGAGAACTAAGAGGCTGCAGCACAGGAGTGCGGGTGGCTGGAGGAGGACAGGCAGGAGGGGTGTGAAAGGGAGCAGTCAGACCTCTAGTTTGCATGAGGCTGAGCATGCCTAGCCCAGGGCCCCGGCTGTGGGGATGGAGGAGGGGACCTCCAGGTAAGCCACAAAAGAGGCTGAGTCACAGGCCTGTTCTTAACTAAAAACATGGGCTGTGGGAGAGCAGAGAGTTGGAATGGCAGGAGGAGCAGCGGTGGGCGCTGGGGAGGCTGTGAGCCCTGTTTTGGAGTTTAAGGGGTCTGGGGGATGGCCGTACAATGCAGAGGAGTGGTCTGGGGAGAAGCTTGAATATCGCGAATCACCAGCACCAGGAACCAGGAGGGTGCGCCCTGCCTGGGAAAGGTTACACTGCCAGGCTGGGAGGTCCCAAGAAACGCTAGGGGTTACTTGGGGGAGGGGGTGCTGTAACCCAGGCTCACCCCGACTCAGCCCTGGCTGCCACGTGGCTGGCTGGAGAGCCAGAAGGATGGAGATGTGGGGTTCTCAGGTTTCATAGCTCTCATTTCTCCCACCCCGCCTGGCGGGGTCTAGCTAGGCTCTGGCAAAAGATCAGAGCCCAACACTGGGACTGGCTCCGATGGGTAACCCAATGCCAGGCTGGTCGGAGTGGGAACCCAGGCTCCCCACCCCCATGACGCTACTCTTAATTTGAGCATGGTTTGTGTGCTTGCCCCTGCCCACTCCCAAGCTTTTATCCAAGCTGTCCCCTCCACCAGGAATGCCTCCCCTGGGCCTCACTAGGCAAAACTCCGCCTGTCTTCCCAAGGCCTGCTCAAATGCTGCATCGTTTCTGGACTCTGCCCCCCTTCCCTGCTGGCCTCCCACTGCCCACCAGTGCCCTTCCCTGGAACACACTCCACCACCTGCCTCTATCACAAGGGCCACACACTAGGAGTCTGTCTCTGAGTGTCTGAGACTGAGTGCCTTGGGGATAAAGAGCACACGTGGCCCGGCCCGGCCCACTCCCAACTAAAGAAGTGAGCCTGGGAGTCAAGATTCAAGATCCTGCGTGAGCCCTGAATGGCTCCTCAGCCTCTGTTTACACTTCCGTAAAATGGGCTAATCATCCACCTCACTGTGGTGATTAAGTGAGTTGACGCATAGACGGTATCAGTTACTGTGCCTGGTATACAACAGGTGCTCCATAAATGTGGCTCCCCTCTTCCTTCCCAAGGCCTCACCTGGGGACCTGAGAAATCCATTACTGACAACTAGGGCTTCTAGGAGGTGAAGGGGCCTTTGTTTTACCTTCACCCACATCAGAGGACCCACACTTCATGCCTGCTTTCCTTCACAGCCAGAGTAAGCATTGATGAAGGCAACAGGCACCTGTGGAGACCCTGCTGGTGTTCTTCCTGCCCAGATACACAGGCCACCGCACAGTCCCCCCACCTCCACCTGGGCCAGGCGAGAGGCATCCAATGTGGGTCTTGAAGGGTTAGAGAGATCATCTGGGGCGGGGGGAGCAGCATCCAGGCCCAGGAAATGGCATGCGCAGAGGGAGAGAGGGAGGAAGGAATGCGCCTTGTGAGTGGGAGCAACTGCAAATGGTTTTGAGGCAGCTGAGGGCAGCTCTGCCTCCAGGTAGCCTGCCTGCCTCTCGTCTCTCCAGGACTGCCTCCCCAGTCTCTGGGGACACTGAGGATGCGGAGGTGAGCTGGACAACTGGCCAGGGCTCTGGGAAAGCCAAGGGGTTGGGCTTCATCCTGCCACCACAGTGAAGTTTTTACGTGGGTGGGACAGCATCGGAATTCCAGATCTGGAGAGCTGGCTCTGGAGGCAGGAAAACCTAGAAAGGTCTAAGGAGGTGGGTGCCGAGGGCCTAAGGGAACTGGGACAGGTGGCCCTGGAAGGCTTGCCTTGCTCCAGTTATCTCCACTCTGAGGTCAGGAGAGACCCCAGCGGATAAACAAGACAGTCCCAGCTGAAGACTGCATGAGGGTACTGATGCATCCCGCTCCTACCCCACACAGGACCCCAGCTCTCATTTTTGCTTTACAGAGACTTGCTCTCCTGGGCTCCTTCCAGGGACTGGGGGGACAGGGAGCGGGGAGGGCGGTCCTCCATCCAGCCTAGTTTACTGACTCCCTCTCCGGGCCAGAGTGGGCGCTGGAATGGGTGGCTGGGGAGGGGGTTGGGTCCTGCCTAGGGTGAGAGTAGAAGGCGGGGTAGCTGGAGCGCCGCGCGCCTGAGAGTCTTTGCAAACTGAAAAGAGCTCTTATTCCACCGGTGGGGAAACTGAGGCACGGCGAAGGGAAGTCACCGGCCCAAGGTCACGCGGCAAGATGAAGGCAGAGGCAGGGTTTGAACCCAGGAGAGCTGGCTCTCAGGAGGCCTCGGCCGGCGACCGGGAAAAGGGAGGGGCGGCGGGGCCCGCGTTGGGAGCCGGGCGCGCAGAGCTCACCTGGTAGTTGTCCAGCTGCTCTTCGGTGAAGATGGTCTGCTTGTTCCCCATGGTGGCCGCAGCTCGCTCGTCCGGGCTCCGCCTCCCATCAGCGGCCGCGGGACCCGGAGCCCGCGCCCCGCGCTCGCGGCCCTCGCCAGCCCGGAGGCTGGCAGCTTCCCACGGCGGCCGGACCCGCCCCGCCCCGCAGCTCGCCCGGAGGAGGCGCGCGGGGGTCGGAGAGGCGGGGACGGGGACATGGAGCGGCAGCGACTCCGCCCCCGGCGGGAAGAGGGGCTGGCGCCTGGCTCCACGGCTGCAGCGCGCCCGGGGCCCGGCAGGGGGCGGCCTGGGCGCGGGAGGCGCTGCCCCGCACGAACCCCGGGCTCTGGCGGCCGGAAGTGCTGGGGGCACGCGGGGGTCTCGGAGGCGGGGACAAGGACCCAGAGCTGCGGCGACTCCGCCCCGCGGCAGGAAGAGGCGGGCTCCCGGGTCCCGCCGTGGGAGTCCGGGTGGCACGGAGTAAGGGTGCGGGGCCTGGGAAACGCTGTCGAGGCGGGCAGTGGGGTAAGTGGCGGATCTTGGCGCCCCTTGACCTGGGGCGGGGGCGGCAGCGAGGACTGAGTGCGTGGATCTAGCTGGGGCCGGGCTCTGCCAGCGTCTCGCGTTGCGACCTTGGGCAAGCCCTTCCCCGGGCCCTATTCCTCGGGAGAGAAGGAGGGGGTCAGTCAAGCTGACCTCTGAGGCCCTCCCCAGCCAGGCCTCGGGAAGCCCATCTGGCCTTTGGCCGCGGCCTGGGCAGAGCATCTCAGGCCTTCTGGGTTCCCTGGGGAGCAGGACAGGATTTACTTGGCTTTCTTTGAGCCCTTGATTACAAACATGAGGCTTGAGAGGATTTAAAGGACTTGACTGTGTCCACAGAATTATGACAAAGGCCAGGACACTTCCTGGAGCTTTTAAGCAAATGCCATCGTAAGGGAAGCAGGACTTTAACTCTGCCTTCCTAGGTCTTTGCCTGGGCTTGAGAATTAACATGGCATAAGACAGATTAAGGGAAGAAAAACAAATTTAATATAAGTTTTACATGATGTGGAAACACTCATAAGGAAATGAAGACCCTGAGAACTGGAAAAACCTAAATACTTTTTTTTTTTTGAGATGGAATCTCCCTCAGTTGCCCAGGCTGGAGAGCAGTGGGGCGATCTTGGCTCCCTGCAACCTCCGCCTCCTGGGTTCAAGCCATTCTCCTGCCTTAGCTTCCCCTAGTAGCTGGGACTACAGGCGCGCACCACCATGCCCAGCTAATTTTTTTAGGTATTTTTAGTAGAGATGAGGTTTCACTATGTTGGCCAGGCTGGTCTCGAACTCTTGACCTCAAGTGAGCCACCTGCCTTGGCCTCCCAAAATGCTGGGATTACAGGTGTGAGCCATTGTGTCCGGCCAACTGTTGTATTTTTTTGTAGAGACGGGGTTTTACCAAGTTGCTCAGGCTGGTTTTGAACTCCCAGGCTCAAGGAATCCACCACCTTGGCCTCCCAAAGTACTGGGATTACAGGATGTGAGCCATCATGCCTGGCCTCATCTGTTTTTTTTTTAAAAGAGGGAGGGTCAAGAGTGCCCTTCTTGCATCTGCTATTTTTCAAGTGCCTTTAACTCAAATACTCAATATGCCAGAGCAGCATATGCTGTGGTGGCATGCTCTGAGCTCCTTCACCATCCACCAGATGGAGTCACCACTATCTTTCTGGGGTCCAGCCATACTACTGTTATTTCTAAACTCAGGACAACTGAATCAGTAGGTATTATCTCCATGTTATAGGCAAAGAAATGGGCTGAGAGAGATTCAGTAACTTGCCCAGGGTCCCACAGCTGGGAATTAATAGAACCTGGACTGGACCCAGGCACTGGCTCAACATACCATTCCACAACTGCCAGTGGACTTGGAAGAGATCAGGACTTTTAAAAAAAATTTTATATATATATTTAAAAAATAGAGATGAGGGGGTCTCACTATGTTGCCCAGGCTGGTCTCGAACTCCTAGGCTCAAGTGAGTCTCCTGCCTTGGCCTCCCAAAGTTCTAGGATTACAGGCATTAGCTACCATGCCTGGCCGAGATTAGGACTTTATGCTTTAAAATGCATGGCTTGTTACTTTAGTGGTTCTGAACCTACCTGGGAGCATGTATCAAAATTACTTGCGAGGCTGCTTCCCCTAGAGTTTCTTATTTAGCAGGTCTGGGTGGCTAAGAATGTGGGTATTGAAAGAGTTCCTGGGTGATGCTAATGCACCTGGTCTTGGAACCACACTTAGAGATTGCTTAGGCTGAAGCTTGTGGGTTCTGATGGGAAAAGGACTCCAAGTTTGGCAGATGATCCCTTGTGCTTTTAGTTTTTTCTTTTCTTTTCTTTCTTTCTTTTTTTTTTTTTTTTTGTTGAGACAGAATCTCTCTCTGTCGCCCAGGCTGGAGTGCAGTGGCACAATCTTGGGTCACTGTAACTTCCGCCTCCTGGATTCAAGCGATTCTCCTGCCTCAGCCTCCCAAGTAGCTTGGATTACAGGTGCCCACCACCACACCTGGGTAATTTTTGATTTTTTAGTAGGGATGGGGTTTCACCATGTTGGCCAGGCTGGTCTTGAACTCTTGACCTCAAGTGATCTGCCTCCCTTGGCCTCCCAAAGTGCTGGGATTGTAGGCGTGAGCCACCATGGCCAGCCTTTTAGTTTTCTTTTATATCTGAGGCTACTGGTTAGGGTCTTCCAACCGTATTTTACCACTCTTGTGAGAACAGCAGCCATCAGTTAAACAGACATGTCACCCTGTTGAAATCACAAGAGTCTTCAGAGGCACCATCAATTGTTATCGGAGGGGTAGGAAGCAATTCTTTAGCCTGGGGATTGGTGACCAGCCTTCAGAGGTCACCCCACCATCTTTTCTTCATTGTGGGCACACGCGATAGGGACCTCACCCATGGGAAAGGAGGTAGGATGTATCCCCAGAGATTCAGAAAATGTGGAATTTTAGAGCAGAGATAGGCACATTTGATAGATTCTCTCTTCTGTACCTCCCCTTTCTCCCATCTTAGAGTTGGGGAAAAGGAAACTCTTTTGAAACCGTGTAATGACTATTACAAAAGTTATCCTTCTTCCCATCTTAGATTCCACATTGTGTCTGAACAGGCCAGAATTCTGTGTGTTCAGATTCTGCTCTGGTGCATTCTTGTACAATTGCTAACATGCCACTCATTTGCATACCAGGTGTTCCCCGTAGAAAATCTGGAACCTCTGCAAAGAGGACTGTGTTTTCAGTCCCGGGAGCCCTTCCTCTCATGGGAGAGAAATAGAGGCAACCAACCAGACTAGAAAATTCCTCTCAAAATCCTTTTAGGCTGGGCTCGGTGGCTCACGCCTGTAATTCCAGTCCTTTGGGAGGCCGAGATGGATGGATCACCTGAGGTCAGGAGTTTGAGACCAGCCTGGTCAACATGGTGAACCCCTGTCTCTGCTAAAAATACAAAAAAATTAGCCAGGCATGGTGGCGCACCTGTAATCCCAGCTACTCAGGAGGCTGAGGCAGGAGATCACTTGAACCCAAGAGGTGGAGGTTGCTGTGAGCCAAGATTGCGCCATTGCACTCCAGCCTGGGTGACAAGAGCGAAACTTCGTCTCAAAAAAAAAATCCTTTTAGATTATTATTACCATTACCCATTTGAAGCTCTCTCTCTTGAGCAATGCTGTGAGGAGGGGCAAGGTATACAATTCCCATGTTACAGATGAGAAACCATGGGCTCAAAGAGGCAAAACCACTTGCCCGATGCCACCCAGCTGGGAAGTAGCAAAGCAAAGCTCTATCTTCGTTCTCTGATTCTAAATCCTGTGCTTTAGCTGCTCCCACATGCTGAGTCCCCGAGGAGCAGAGTGTGTGTGTTTGCTGGGAAGGAGTAGGGACCCAGGGAGAAGAATGAAACATTACTGATTACCTATCTAGTGCCCAGGATTGTATTGGATGTGCTGTATTTGCTGAATATGATTGTTCCACAAACACCTCCCCAGTCTGTGGAGTTTCACATTATTATCCCATTTCACAGATGAAGAAATAGTTTCAGAGAAGGTAACTTGCCCAGCTGCTAATGGGTAGATTTAAATCTGGACCCTGACTATTCTCATTCTCTCTCTCTCTTTTTTTTTTTTTTTTTTTGAGACAGACCCTTATTCTGTCGCCCAGGCTGGAGTACAGTGCCACAATCTCAGCTCGCTACAACCTCTGCCTCCCGGGTTCAAGTGATTCTTTTGCCTCAGCCTCCCGAGTAGCTGGGACTACAGGCATGAGCCACCACACCTGGCTAATTTTTGTATTTTTAGTAGAGACAGGGTTTCACCATGTTGGCCAGGCTGGTCTCAAACTCCTGACCTCAAGTGATCTGCCTGCCTCAGCCTTCCAAAGTGCTGGGATTACAGGCGTGAGCCACCAAGCCCAGCTGGACTCTTCTCTTGATCACATAGTCTAGAGTAGGGAAACACGTGGTTACCACTGTTTAAAGGGGGCTGACTCCTTGTCAATTACAATCTTGTAAATAACATAACAGGGAAAGGCAGTAGGGGTGCCAGATTGGTGCCAGATACTTATTAAATGTTAGCTTATTTTTTTCATTTCTGACTCACAGAATGAAGTTTATTTCAAAATTTAGAAGGAAAACAGGAATAAATGCTACAAGTGCTTCTTTGGGATGAGATGTCATCTTGAACTGCTGCCTTTCCAAGTGCTTCTTTGTGATGAAGATGCACTTTGTGATCAAGATGACCTCTCACCCCAAAGAAGCACTTGATAGCATCGATTGCAGAACAACTCTATCTGCAAGTTTTTCTTCTAAGACTTAGAATCTAGGTAGACCTTAATGACAGAGATGAAAGATCCTTGGGCCCGAGGTCTGGGTAGGACTGTCTCTTAAAGTAAATGAAGCCTGCAGCCTGTCTTCCAGCAGCTCTGTGGGCCCAATGAGTCATTCCCTGTAGGGCTGAGGGACCCCACAGGGTCATGGGGTGAGCCTTATGCTGTGCTGAGGCGCAGGATCCGAGAAATAAAGAGACAGGACACAGAAGTACAAGGAAAATGCAGCTGGGCTCAGGGGGCCACGCCACCTATAAGCGGAGTCAGGCGAGGCCCCGAATGTCCGGAAGCATGAGTATTTATTGTGTATAGGTTAGGGGGCAGGGC
>CAUYLG010010461.1:0-20025 GCA_963573385.1 Cacajao melanocephalus | reverse complement strand
GAGGAGAAAAATCAATCAAGGACCTTAAGATAGTTATTAAAACTGTATTCTTTGTGTACATAAAGCTAGAGGAAGGACTGAATCAGTAGAAATACACAGAAATTCATCTTCGACCTCTGATATCCTTTCTTCTGCTTGGTCGATTCGGCTGTTGAAACTTGTGCATGCTTCGCGAAGTTCTTGGGTTGTGTTTTTCAGTTCCACCAATTCCTTTATATTCCTCTCTAAGGTGTCCATTCTCGTTAGCATTTCGTTAAATCTTCTTTCAAGGTTCTTAGTTTCTTTGCATTGGGTTAGTACATGTTCATTTAGCTCACAGAAGTTTCTTATTATCCACCTTCTGAAGCCTGATTCTGTCAGTTCGTCACACTCATTCTCCGTCATGCCTTGTTCTCTTGCTGATGAGGAGCTGCGATCCCCTGTAGGAGGAGAGGCATTCTGATTTCGGTTGTTCTCAGCCTTTTTGCACTGGTTTCTTCCCATTTTTGTGGATTTATCCACCTATCGTCTTTGTAATTGCCGACTTTCAGATTGGGTCTGAGTGAACGTCTGGCTTGTTGGTGATGAAGTTTTTTCTGTTTTTTAGTTTTCCTTTGGCAGATGCCCCTTCCCCGCAGAGCTTGGCTTTCCCAGGTTCAGCTGTGCTTACTGTGAAACTCTCAGTCCTCAGCGCTTCCAATTGCTGTTCTCCTTGTGGAGATGGGACCAGCCAGGCCCCACTCAAAGGGCACCCAGTCACGTATACTCTGCACTGAGAAGTGCTGCGCCGCGCCGGGGTGCCGGCAAAACAGCTGCGCAGGCCAAAAGAGTCGCGCTGGCGACACGTGTGGCTCCTCCGCCGGGAATCTCCCAGTTTGTGGGCCACAGAAATTCGTCTGAAATTGGGGCGTCCACTCGCTGTCTGTGCTTTCACTGGGAGCTGTAATCCTGAGCTGTTGTTAATCGGTCATCTTGGATCTCTCCGCCTGGTGATGAAGTTTTTTCTGTTTCTTAGTTTTCCTTTGGCGGACGCCCCTTCCCCGCAGAGCTGGACTTTCCCGGTTCAGCTGTGCTTACTGTGAAACTCTCAGTCCTCAGTGCTTCCAATTGCTGTTCTCCTTGTGGGGATAGGACCAGCTGAGCCAGAATCAAAGGGCACCCCGTGCCGTATACTCCATGCTGAGAAGCGCCGTGCTGGGGAGCCGGCAAAACACCTGCGCGGGCCAAAAAAGTCATGCTGGCGACCCGTGTGGCTCCTCCGCTGGGAATGTGGGCAACAAAAATTCGTCTGAAAGTGCGGCGTCCACTCGCTCTCTGCGCTTTCACTGGGAGCTGCAATCCTGAGCTGTTGTTAATCAGCCATCTTGGATCTCTCTCCTTCCCGCAATGTTTTAATACTAGAACATGCTTTGAAGTTTCAAACAGTATAACAGAGGGTGATAGGAATCCCTTGCAAGCCCTGCTGGGATACTGCCCTAGGAAAGGAACTATGGCTCAAAGGTACTAAGTTATTGAATGTATTCTGTCCTCAGAGCACCTGAGTATAAATCTTCCCCCAAATAGCTGTCTGTACTGATTCACTTCCTTTTTGACTTCTGTTTCCTCATCTCTAAAACAAAATGGCTGAGCTTGGTTGTTACAAGGATTAATATAAAGGGGCAGAACATATACAGTCAAAGTCATATTGTGAGGGGATTGGTTCTAAAATCCTGAAGATTCCAAAATCTATGGATGCTCAAGTCCTTGATGTAAAATGGCACAGTATTTGCATACAGACTATGTACATCCTCTTGTGTACTTTATTTCTATATATTTTTTTAGGTTTTGAGACAGAGTCTCACTCAATCACCCAGGCTGGAGTGCAGTGGTGTGAACTCAGCTCACTGTCTCCTGGACTCAAACAGTTCTCATACCTCAGCCTCCTGAGTAGCTGGGATTACAGGTGCCCACCACCATACCCAGTAAAATTGTTGTATTTTTAGTAGAGACAGAGTTTCACCATATTGGCCAGGCTGGTCTTAAACTCCTGACCTCAGGTGATCTTCCCACCCTTGCCTCCCAAAGTGCTGGGATTGCAGACCTGAGCCACCATGCCTGACCCCTTTTGTGTGCCTTAAATGATCCCTAGATTATTTGTAATAACTAATAAAAAGTAAATGCTCTGTTAATCGTTGTTATACTACATTATTTTTTATTTGCATTATTTTTAATTGTTTCATTATTTTTTAAAAATCTTTTCTGTATATGGTCAGTTGAGTTCACAGATTCAAAATCTGTGAATATGGAGAGCCAACTGTACAATGTTTATTTATAACAGAGGCTCAATAAATGTTACTAGAACTCCCTCTTTGATTCAGTCTCAAAATAAATAGTCAGAATGAGGAAACTTCTAGGTATTTTCTGGGAGCAGTTAGAAAATTGCTTCCTATGAATTAGACTTTATGGTTTTTTTTTTTTTCTAAAAATGAATGTGCCTGTTCTGATTCAACAGTTAATGGACAATCTGAAGAAGAAAAATGTATGCCTGTAACTTATGTTGTTGGGGTGACCTTGAAGGGGGGAAGAATCCTTTGTATTGATCAGAATTAGGTCCAGAGAGGCAATACTTGTGTAGAATAATGAAAAAGTACAGATTTAAGAAATTAAATCTAGTTTGTAGTTCTCCCACTTACTAGCTGTGTAATCTTAAATAACTTCTGCTTGAGCTTTAGTAAGAGATAACACTTGTGAAAGCAATGATTAATTTTCCTTTTATCACCCCTCTGAGTTCCATTGACTACCACAGTTCCATTGGCTTCCTCTTTTTTCCTTCATAAAATGAATAATTTCTCCAGTTACCCCATTTCAATATAGAGCTTGTTTCATTTTTCTATCTTCTATTTGAACTCTTCTCTGTATTCAGACTCATTACTATATAATCTATTCTCACACTAGCACCTCACTGCTTTGATTACCCTTAAAGTGTTTTGCTTGTGAATATATTTGTTGGAACTTTAAAAATGTATATTTCAATAGATCTAGAAGTCAATTTAGAAGTGAATTTTATGTCTTTATCTATTGATAATCACTGATGATGATGAATCTATATAGAATGTTGATCAGCATTCTATATAGATTATGCAAGGGAAAGATAATCATTTTACATTCTACATGTATAGTACATAATACTCCCCATAACCTGCAAAGTATTTTTACAAATGGAGAAATTGAGGCTCAGAGTGATTGAATAGTTTGTTCTAAGTTGTATCTAAAAAGTGACATAGTCAGGAATTTAAAGCTAGGTCTTTCCCCATTGTACCATGATACCTTTTATTTTATGATCTTCATTCCTCTCATGTTTTTTGTACCTTAACAGTTCATGCAAATTTAACATTGGCTTTATTTGTAAGGTTTTGGTTGCTCTCCTTGGTGCAGTTGCAAATGACTTCTACATCCTACATTAGATTTAATAGATAATAATACCATGACATAATTGCTTCAGATTTTTCTTTCCTTCTTTTTTTCTTTTTTGTTTTGAGATGAAGTCTCACTGTGTTGTCCAAGCTGAAGTGCAGTGGCACAATCTTGGCTCACTGCAATCTCCACTTCCTGGGTTCAAGCGATTCTCCTGCCTCAGCCTCCTGAGTAGCTGGGACTACAGGCATGCACCACCATGCCCAGCTAATTTTTGTATTTTTGGTAGAGATGGAGTTTCACGGTGTTGGCCAGGCAGGTCTTGAACTCCTGATCTGCCCGCCTCGGCTTCCCAAAGTGCGAGGATTATAGTCGTGAGCCACCATGCTCAGCCCAGATTTTTCTTTCTGTTAAAGAAATAAAATGTTACTGAGACAGCTGAAGCCCATCTTTTCTTTTTCCTCCTTCCCAGGAGCTAGCCAGTATCCTGAAGTTTTACCACAAAAGTATATACCTACAAATATAGTATTCTAAATATAAATAATATAATTATTTCCTCATACATATGTTAATTTTAAAAGGAATCAGACATCACTTTCTCTGGAATTCAAGATGAACCAATAAGCAGATGTATTACTTTATAAAAATCAGGGGGGAAAATCTACCAAAAAGCATTATATTTAAAACAGATGTTCTGGTGTCTGAAATGATTCAAAAAAATTTATGATCATAGAATGAAACAGGAAAAATGGTCACTTAAAAAAAAATTTGTGTGTTACTTTATATTTCAAGAGAGAGATATGTTAAAGTATTTTCTTTGGTTAAACCTAATCAAGTATGGAAAAATTAATAGTCAAGAAGGAAATAGAATAAAAGAAAGCCCTATCATGGAGACTATAAAATGTGCTGGCACAGAGTTAAAGACTCTATGATTAAAGAAATTGCTTATGAAATAGATTAGTGCAGGGCATTTCTCCTTTGTCTAATTAAGCTTCCTGAATCATGGAATGTAAGTTATACCTGGTGATGCTCTGTCAAAATGGACTTCCTTGTTTCCTAAGCAATTGAAGGTAACTGGATATTAGCCCCTGGCCCATAACATCTAGAAAACTTCCAATTTTTTTTGTCAAGTTTAGACATTAAACCAAATATTTCTAGTGTCCTAGATAGATTTCATGTTTGCCCTTATTCAACCTTTTCTTGAATTTAATATGTTTCTAATATTGTGTCACAGACATACCAAAATAAAACTAAGGTGGGAAAAGATAATTTAAGCTTGTCTACAGTTCTTCTCTATTCTTAACCTGGGCCATATGTTTACCCTGGCCTCAGCTCTATGCTAAGGACATGGCATTTCAGGGTTATTTCACTGGGGTTTACGATTCTTTTGTGGAATGAAGCCTCCGAGTCATAGCCCCTGGGTGTCAGGAAAGATAAGGGTGAAACTCAGGAAGTGGAAACATCCCTGGGCTATTAGCCTTCTGAAGCTTCCCAAACCCCTGTGACTGTACCCCCAAGATGGTGCTTGGCCCTGACTTCCACTCTTCTTTTTAGTTTATCAGTTCTTTCTTTTGAAGTGAAGTGGCAGCTATAACTACAATTCCAGGCTAGTAGGGATATTGAAATTTACAGGACTGTAAATGTTTTGATTTTTCTTTAAAAAATCTATAGAATTCATACTAGAAATAGCTAACTCTCTATACTTAAGCCATAAAGCACTAATTTTGTTTCCTTTCCTTTCCTTTCTTATTTATTTATTTATTTAAGAGATGGGGTCTCTCTCTTCTCTAGGCCGAAGTGCTGGAGTGCAGTGGCATGATCATGGCTCACTGCAGCTTCAACCTCCTGGGCTCAATTGATCCTCTAACCTCAGCCTTCTGAATTGCTGGGACTACAGGTGTGCACCACCACATTTGGCTAATTTTTTTGCTGTTTTTTGTAGAGACAAGGTTTTGCCATGTTGTCCACGCTGGTCTTGAACTCCTGGGCTCAAGTGATCTTCCCACCTCGGCCTCCCAAAGTGCTGGGATTACAGGCATGAGCCACCACACCAGGCCATGAAGCACTAATTTTTCAATACCCGATTGCGTTTGAAACAATTTTTTGTTTGGTTTTATTTTTATTATACTTTAGCTTCTGGGATACATGTGCAGAATGTGCAGGTTTGTTACATAGGTATGCACATGCCATGGTGGTTTGCTGCACACATCAACCTGTCATCTACATTAGGTATTTCTCCTAACCCTTCCCTAGCCCACCAACCCCTGACAGGCTCTGGTGTGTGATGTTCCCTTCCCTGTGGCCATGTGTTCTCATTGTTCAGCTCCCACTTATGAATGAGAACATGTGGTGTTCAGTTTCTATTCCTGTGTTAGTTTGCTGAGAATGATGGTTTCCAGCTTTATCCATGTCCCTGCAAAAGATATGAACTCATACTTTTTTATGGCTGCATAGTATCCCATGGTGTATATGTGCCACATTTTCTTTAACCAGTCTATCATTAATGGACTTTGGGTTCTAAGTCTTTGCTATTGTGAATAGTGCTGCAATAAACATATGTGTGCATGTGTCTTTAGAGTAGAATGATTTATAATTTTTTTGGTATATATGCTGTAATAGGATTGCTGGGTCAAATGGTATTTCTGGTTCTAGATCGTTGAGGAATCACCACACTGTCTTCCACAATGGTTGAACTAATTTATACTCCCACCAACAGTGTAAAAGCATTCCTCTTTCTTCACATCCATTCCAGCATCTGTTGTTTCTTCACTTTTTAATGATTGCCATTCTAACTGGCATGAGATGGTATCTCATTGTGGTTTTGATTTACATTTCTCTAATGACCAGTGATGATGAGCCTTACTTTTTAAATATGTTTGTTGACCACATAAATGTCTTCTTTGGGAAGTATCTTTTCAAAGCCTTTGCTCGCTTTTTGATGGAGTGGGTTTTTTTTTGTAAAGTTGTTTAAATTTCTTGTAGATTCTCTATATTAGTCCTTTGTCAGATGGATAGATTGCAGAAATTTTCTCTCATTCTGTAGGTTGCCTATTCACTCTGATGATACTTTCTTTTGCTGTGCAGAGCTCTTTAGTTTAATTAGATCCCTTCTGTCTATTTTGGCTTTTGTTGGCATTGGTTTTGGTGTTTTAGTCATGAAGTCTGTTCATGCCTATGTCCTGAATGGTACTTCTTCTAGGGTTTCTATGGTTTTTGGTCTTATGTTTAAGTCTTTAATATATCTTGAGTTAATTTTTGTAAAAGGTGTAAGGAAGGGGCCCAGTTTCAGTTTTCTGCATATGGCTAGCCAGTTTTCCCAACACCATTTATTAAATAGGAAATTTTTTGTCATTGCTTGTTTTTGTCAGGTTTTTCAAAGATCAGATGGTTGTAGATATGTGGTGTTATTTCTGAGGCCTCTGTTCTGTTCCATTGGTCTATATATCTGTTTTGGTACCAATACCATACTGTTTTGGTTACTGTAGACTTGTAGTATAGTTTGAAATCAGGTAGCATGATGCCTCCAGCTTTGTTCTTTTTTGCTTAGGATTGTCTTGGCTATACGGGGTCTTTTTTGATTCCATATGAAATTTAAAGTAATATTTCTAGTTCTGTGAGGAAAGTCAATGGTAGCTTAATGGGGATAGCACTGAATCTGTAAATTACTTTAGGCAATATGGCCATTTTCACGATATTGAGTCTTCCTATCCATGAGCATGGAATTTTTGTTTGTGTCCTCTCTTATTTCCTTGAGCAGTGGTTTGTAGTTCTCATTGAAGAGGTCCTTCACATTCTTTGTAAGTTGTATTCCTAGGTATTTTATTCTCTTTGTAGCAATAGTGAATGGGAGTTCACTAATGATTTGGCTCTGTTTGTCTGTTATTGGTGTATAGTAATGCTTGGAATTTTTGCATATTGATTTTGTATTCTGAGATTTTGTTGAAGTTACTTATCAGCTTCAGGAGATTTTGGGTTGAGTTGATGGAGTTTTCTAAATATACAGTCATGTCATCTGCAAACAGATATATTGGACTTTCTCTGTTCCTATTTGAATACCTTTTATTTTTCTCTCTTGCCTGATTGCCCCTGCCAGAACTTCCAATACTGTGTTGAATAGGAGTGCTGAGAGAGGGTACCTTGTCTTATACCAGTTTTCAAAGGAAATGCTTCCAGCTTTTGCCCATTCACTATGATATTGGCTGTGGGTTTGTCATAAATAGCCTTATTATTTTGATGTACATTCCATCAATACTTCATTTATTGAGAGTTTTTAGCATAAATGGTGTTGCATTTTTTTGAAGGCCTTTTCTGCATCTATTGAGATAATCATGTGTTTTTTGTCACTGGTTCTGTTTATGGGATGGATTATGTTTATTGATTTGCATATGTTGAACCAGCGTTGCATCCCAGTGATGATGCTGACTTGATTGTTGTGGATAAGCTTTTTGATGTGCTGTTGGATTCGGTTTGCCAATATTTTATTAACGATTTTTGCATTTATGTTCATCAGGGATACTGGCCTTAAATTTTCTTTTTTTGTTGCGTTTCTGCCAGATTTTTGTATCAGGATGATGCTGGCCTCATAAAATGAGTAGGGAGGAGTCCCTCTTTTCTATTGTTTGGAATAGTTTTAGAAGGAATGATACCAGCTCTTATTTGTACCTCTGGTAGAATTCAACTGTGAATCTGTCTGGTCCTGGGCTTTTTTTTTTTGTTGGTAGGCTATTAATTACTGCCTCAATTTCAGAACTTGATTATTTAATTTCAGTATTTACCCAGTAGTCATTCAGGAGCAGATTGTTCAGTTGCCATGTAGTTTTGCAGTATTGAGTGAGTTTCTTAATCCTAAGTTCTAATTTGATTGCACTGTGCTCTGAGAGACTTTTATGATTTCTGTTCTTTTGCATTTGCTGAGGAGTGTTTTACTTACAGTTATGTGGTCAATTTTAGAACAAGTGCAATGGTGTTTGAAATAATTTAAAGCAATCTTATAATCATTTCAGAGTCCTAAACATAAAGGAAAGTAATAGGTAAATTCTTAGTAGTTAACTTGAGATATGTACAATAGATGTTGAAATTACTGTTGATAAAATATGATTTTAGGAATTGTTTCTAAAATGATTTTTAAAATTTTATTAAACAATAGAAGAATCATTTTTTAAGCTGTATCTAAGCACTTAAAATTTTATTTTTAATTTTTATTATACTTTAAGTTCTGGGGTACATTTTTTAAAGATTCTCCCTGTCCAATAATCCAAGTTTTGAAATCAAATATGAAAACTAAAAATATATCAGAAAAAGAATTACTGATTTTCAAGCTCCATATCATGAAAGACAAAACATTAGAAGAAAAAATTTTCAATACAATTGTAAAAGCTCAAATTTTATATGTAATTTGTCTCCTTATATTGAATATTAATTAATCCCTAAAGGAATATTTGCATATTAGATGGATACAAATAGGTGTCCTCTACACAGATGATATTTCCAAGGTCGCTCTCCAAAAATCATCTCCTTCATTTGGTCTGTCATTGCCAAAACCACCCTCCCCAGTGCTATTAAACTTTCTGCCTGAAACTATTATTTAAACCTCCTTGGTGAATTATCATTTAAAACCTCCCTGGTTCATTAGTCAATTGACAAGAGTTCATTAAATTCAAAATACCTTATATTCGACTGAACTGTTAGTATTTAAAAAATTTTCACCCTAATCTCATGATGAACTCTAGACTCTCATTCTTAAAATCCCAATTTGAGGTTCTATATTTTCCAAAACAAGATTTTAATTGTGTACTACTTCATTTAAAAATAATTATACTAAACCTAGTACATCTTAACATGAATAACATTTTAATTTAAATTAACTATATTTTCAAAGACCAAAGAACTTGGTAAGAAGAAATGCATTGTGCTATGTTTTGCGAATATAATGTCCGGCTTTACAGATGACAGCTAGATTCTCACATCTACTTATGTATTCAATCTGCTGTGATATGTTGTTTTGATTGAGATTTATAAGGAAATTCCAGCCTCGCAAAGATAAGTAGTTGGAAAAGTAAGAGGGTTTTGTAGCCATTTCAGAAAAGTTTAGATATTCTTCCTTGATACTATACCAAATGACAAGTGGTAGTTTCTTAAAGGTTAGTTGCAAAGTGAAATCTGAAACTGTATCAAGGAACTTTTATACTCAGTTACATGAACAACCTATTGGTCTTTTGTACTTTGAATGGACCTTTTATCCATTCAGAAGATTATAGTATTGATTCACTGAATTATGTAGATCTTTCAAGTATTGATGCATTTTATTATGTAACATTAAAACATCACAAAGATTCATATCAACACTAATCTCAGAAAAACAATTTAAGTAACTTAAAGGTAGCAATGTCTTTATGTACAGTGGTACGAGTTTTCCAAAGTTGTGATTTTTGCTTGAAAGCTCAACTATTGTAATTGGCAATAAACACTTGCCAATTGTTTCTCTTGAGGTAACAGTCTTGCTTTTTTTAATTTTCAAGAAAGATGCCTGTCAAACAACCAAATCTGAATAAGAATATTTGTCTTTCATCTGTTCTTTTAAGTAAAAAATCATGTTCCATGAAAAAAAAACTAGCTCAGCTTGCTACTCAAAATTACACAAGTGTTTTTCTTCTACAAATATGTTACTTTGTTTATGCTTTTTAATGCATACTGCCAAGTTAATTACACAGAATATTAAAAAGTAACAAGATTTAATGAAAGGCATGATATCTTATTATTCTTATGAAAATCATTTTTTACCTATGGACCTTCCGAAAATCAGGTCTTAGGGATTCTAATTGGTATATAGACGGTGCAGTAGATTCTCGTAGACTCTGCCTCAACTAAGGTATCGGGGAAAGTAAGGTCTTCACTTCTCCACTTCACTTCTTGAAAATTTCTCCAGTACTGATAAGGAGCTGTAATAAGCTGTTATATTCAACGCCACAGCAGGGGTTGCCCACAGAACCTGGAGTTACAACCTGCTGTTCTGAATATTCTTTATTTTTAGAAAAGCTAAATTATCAGGAGTAGGAAAATGAGATCCTTATAAAACCTTTTTTTCAGGGGCTAGGAGAATGGGAGGAGGAACAGCAGGAGACATGGACTGATGTTTTGCCAAGTTCCTGCAGCCACAGACTTCCTGGGAAGTATAATGGGCCCATTGATCCAACACTTCTGAAAACCTGGATACCAGGGAATGCCAGAGGTTACTTTGCCTTGGAACTCTTCCACCCCAAAATTTGTAGCTTCTGTAACCCCATGTGCAGTTCACAAACCATATCCTTATTCTAGTCCTACAAAACAACCCTTACTCCATCCCACCTATGCCCAAGGTATTAAAGAGAGCTAAATGCAGGATGGGCTTCCTATACCATCACAGTCAGCTCTAACAGCCACAGAAATGGCTAGCAGAGTCCTTTCCAGGCTTCTGTTGGACTTGGAGAACAATGCACTTACGCTTATAGGTAAAGCTTGCTTCAAAACAGAGGACATCCTAGACAAATGGGATAGGCTGCATCTGAGATTTTCTATGGTATAATTCTGGTGGCATTTTGGCTTTTCCCTGTTGCTGGCTTAAGATGCACCTTTCTTGAATCTGCTAAGTGGTTACCATTCATCTTTCTGTGATTTGGGGTTTTAAAATAATAACCCCAAATTTGTTGTTATTATTTTACCCTGAGTTGGCTCTGGGATAATGACAACAGAGCTTTCTTTTTCTCTAGGGTCATGATGCCCTACTAGTCATGGTCTATACATGGAAAATGTGTCAGAATCACTACATGAGGACTCAGGGCTGCTTTACATGGTTGTAAAGTTTTTCCATTTGACAAAGGTGTCTGTCTGGCCCAGGGAGTGAATGGGGGTTAGCATTCAGCCTTGCTCTGCTCACCAAGCCATGCCCCCACAGTGCTGGGTCTGCCCAGAGTGAGCATCTTTTTTATTGTCTCTACAGAGGGAGTACCTTTTGCAGAGGAACTACCTTTTTCTAGCTCTCACAACAATGCTACCGTAGAAGGCAGCAGCTGCACTATTAGCAATAGCCTTGGCTCATCCTTGGACCTGGGAATGATATTTTCCTTTATGGACTGCCAATGTGTGTCCTACTTAGCAGGATTACCTTTAAAGCCTTCCACTCATGTATGTACTTCTTGCCAAACTGACACCTACACAGGGCCTTGGAAAAGTGGGCCAGGAGCTGTAATTTCTCCCTGTTGGCTAACTGGACTATTTCCTTCCACCAAGTTCCAGCAACTAAGTTATCTCACCAGCTAATCTCCTTCCCATGTCCACATCAAACACATACCCTGTTCCTCCGCAAAAAGAAAGTATTTATTCTGTCAGAATCTAGGGAAGACGATCTGATAAGCCAGAGACCAATACACAGCTGGCAAGCACCAAGTACTCACTGGAGAAGGTCATGTAAGTGAGGACATAAATATGGTTTTGCTTTCAAGAAAACCAGATGACGCAGGCTATGACAAAGTCATGCACAGCCCTGGCAGCGGGACCTGCTGCTTCTCAGTTCCTGTTGGACAATCCATGATCCAGAACAGCAGCTCACAACCAGAATCTGATAATGAATATTTCTTTCCTCTGCACTTTCAGGTCAAAGGGTGCTGCTAGCTTCCTTTGGGTTCCTTTCATTGTGGTTTGTGTACATAGTTCCTTCATTAAAGTCTCCATACTAAGGGTATGGTTGGTTTCCTGTAGGGCCTTTGCCTGCTACATCGTTATGAAATTACAAAACCCTATAGACAAACAGAAAAATCCTATAAGCTTGAAAATAGAGGCAGATGGTTGGGAGATGTTAGCAGAGAACAGTTTGGGATTTCTCAACAAGAGGGGAAGCTATACATTGATGGATAATTTTTTTTAATACTAAAAAAAATCATTTTCTATCTAGAATTCTATTCCCAGTCAGAATATCAGTTAAGTATGAAATAGACTGAAGATATTTTCAGGGATTTGGAGTCTCTAGGAATTTACCATCCAAACATCCTTTCTCAGGAAGCTACAGAAGGAGATGTTCCACCACAGCGAGGGAGTAAACAAATAAAACAGAAGACATGTGACCCATGACACAGGAGATCCCCTGGGAGGCGGAGGTGAAGGGAATCCTTGGGGTGAGGGCCAAGGGAGATCCCAGGGTGGCAGCTGCTTAGCAGGTATAGGGAGCCACCAAACCAGTGAAAACAAGTCAGCAAGCTCCAGGAGACAGCGCCAAAAGAAGGAATTAACAGGATGAAAGAATATACTGAAAGGGGATTTAGACAATGGGGAAGAACTTGATGCATTTGTGATAAATGTATAGAAAACAAAGCAACAGAAATGTAATTAGCAATACCATAGAAAGCAAAAGTGCTTTGGGAGGCCGAGGTGGGTGGATCACCTGAGGTCAGGATTCAAGACCAGCCTTGCCAACATAGAGAAACCCCATCTCTACTAAAAATACAAAATTAGCCAGGCATGGTAGCAGGCACCTTGGGAGGCTGAGGCAGGAGAATCACTTGAACCTGGGAGGCGGAGGTTGCAGTGAGCCGAGATTGTCCCATTGCATTCCTGCCTGGGCAAGAAGAAACTCGTGTGTCAAAAACAAACAGAAAAAAACAACAAAGCAAAAGTGCAGGCTCAACTGGGGACAATGTAAATACTGACTATTGAGCTAAACAAAATTGATATATAAGCATGCCAGGAATATCAGGGGATAGGATGTGTGTATACATGTATATGTGTGTGTGGATATATGTGTGGGAATATATATGTGTCTATGTATATACGTATATGAATGTGTGTGTGTTTTTTTATTATTTATTTATTTTTTGTTTTTTTGAGATGGAGTTTCACTCTTGTTGCCCAGCCTGGAGTACAAATGGCACAATCTCAGCTCACCACAACCTTCACCTCCTGGCTTCAAGCGATTTTCCTGCCTTAGCCTCCTGAGTAGCTGGGATTACAGCTGCATGCCACCATGGCCAGCTAATTTTGTATTTTTAGTAGAGACAGGGTTTCTCCATGTTGGTCAGACTGGTCTCGAACTCCCAACCTCAGGTGATCCGCCTGCCTCAGCCTCCCAAAGTGCAGGGATTACAGGTGTGAGTCACCACGCCCGACCAAATGTGTCGGGCTACTGAGATATATGGAAGTAAATGAATGCACTGAAATGATTGAGTAGTTGTCTCTGGGTAGCAAGAAATGGGACAGAGCTATAGTACAAAGGATTGTCATTTTGTTTTTTGTTTTGTGATTTATTTTTCTTTTTGTAACAAGCCTTATAAACGTTAAGTTATATGCAATTATACTTTTGAAAAATGTGAAATCTACATTTGATGTGTGTTAAGATAAAATATTTAAAATGAGGATATTAACACAAAGGAAATAATTTTGATGTTATAAGAGAAAAGCAGAATACAAATTGTATATCCAGTGTAAGTTCACCCACTAAAACAACAAAAACCCCAAAAATCAAACCTAAATATGGGAAGAGAGATTTGAGAATAATGAGATTGATGTGATTACTTTTTCTTTTCTAGAATTTGTCTTAATAACAATCTTTCATGAGACAAAAACCAACAAAGAACATTGCTGAGCGAATCTGAAACAAGAGAACTGGCAGAAAACATTGCTCCCATGCAACCCTGGGCTGGCTCAAAGTCTGTTGCCAGGTATCATGCTCAGCACCCACACAGCTTTGATCTCTGAACTGTATCAAAGGATAACAAAAAACCCATTTTGCAGCCAGGCACAGTCTCAAGCCTGTAATTCTATCATTATGGGAGGCCAAGGAGGGTAGATCATTTTTGTTTAGGACTTTGAGACCAGCCTGGGCAACATGGCGAAACCATGACTCTACAAGAAATGCAAAAATTAGCTGGGCATGGTACGCACCTGTAGTCCTAACTACTCAGGAGGCTAAGGTGGGAGAATCGCTTGAGCCTGGGAGGTTGAAGCTGTAGTAAGCCGTGATCGTGCCACTGCACTCCAGCCTGGATGACAGAGCAATACTCTATCTCAAAAACAAAAACAAAATAACTATTTCAGGTATAGCAGGTTGAATTGTGTTCCCTCAAAAGATACATCTGAGTCTTAACCCCAGGTACCTGTGAATATAACTTTATTTGGAAATAGAGACTTTGCAGGTGTAATTAAGGATCTTAAGATGAGATCATCTTGGTTTTGAGCAGGTCCTAAGTCCAATGGCTTGTGTCCTTATTACAAGGGAAAAGAAGGGGAAATTTGAGGTACACAGACACAGAAGAAACACAAGGAGTAAGGCCAGGTGAAGATGGAGGCAGAGATTGGAGCTTTGCAGCCACAAGCCAAGGAACACCAGGAGCCACCAAGAACTGGAAATGGCAAGGAAGGATTCTTCACTAGAACTTTTGGAGGGAACAAGGCCAACACTTTGATTTCAGATTTCTGGGCCCAGATCTGTGAAATAATTAATTTCTGTTGTTCTCACCACCAAAACCGGGTGGTTCTTTGTTATAGCAGCCCTAGGAAAACTAACACAACAGGCTTATGCTGATGGAGGAGACACAAGCCTGCGAGCCGGCACAGACTTCCCAGGTACCTTGCTGTTTGCTAGGCCATGTGCTGGCCTCACAGCTGGTGATGAGAAGGTGAAGGCAGAGTCAGCTTGATCAAGGCACTGTGGGCTCTGTGAAGGCACTTGGCTTCATCTTGTGCACCAGAACAGGCCACTGAAGGGCTTTTAAGGTGACTTCTGTGCTTTAGAAAAAGAACTTGAGAGCACGGGTAGTAGGAAGAATGGGTTGTAATGGGGGACCTGGAGAAATGTTAGTTAGGATAGAGTTTCAATTGAGAAGTGTTTGGCCTCCTTACTGAATACCTTAAAATCTTGGCCAGAACCCTGTGATACCTGAAGAAGAAAATCCAACCATGTCTATTGCTTTCATGATATATATTATAACAAAGTGAAACATGAGAAAATCTTTGCTGGTAGAATTATGCAAAAGAGAGCATGGTAACACATGGTAGAGTGATGGATTTTTAAAAGGTTAATAATGATGCACATTGGCTGGCATGGTGGCTGATGCCTATAATCCTAGAACTTTGGGAGGTTGATGCTGGCTGACTGCTTGAGCCCAGGAGTTTTAGACCAGTCTGGGCAACGTAAGGAAACCCAATCTCTACAAAAGAAATAAAAAATAAATAACATAAAAATTAGCTAGGTGTCATGGTGCACACCTGTAGTCCCAGCTACTTAGGAGGCTGAGGTAGGAGGATTGCTTGAGCCTAGGAGGTTGAAGCTGCAGTGAGTCATGATGGTGCCACTGTACCCTATCCTTGTATAGAGCAAGACCTTGTCTCAAAACAAAACAAAACAAAACAAAATGCATCTAATACTTTTGAATGTTTTCCTATATATTACACCAAGTACTGTTTGTTATTTCATTTAATTCTTCAATGGCACTGTGAGGTACTGTTATTACTTTTATTTTATTGCTATTTGAAGTGGCAGAGTTGGGACTCTAATTCAAGCAACTGTGTTCCTTAACTATTACACGGTACTGCATTCTCCCTGAGAGGGTTGTTATGTGGATAATAGAATGGGCCAGAAATTCTAAGGGTTTGAATGGGGGCAGTGGCAATCAGTATTGGTGGAGGGAAAGAGATGGGAGGCTGTTTTAAAAATCTTATCTATGCGACCTGGTGACAAATTGATTGGGAAAGGAGAGTTTAATCAGTAAATTCAGTAGCAAAGATGATATGAAATCAGTTAACCAATAGCCAGTTTCTCTCATGGATAGCTGGATTCCTAGAGAACTTATAAATAAATGAATCCATTTTACTTGACTCAATTGTGCATCATCCAATACTCTTCATTGCAAAACAAGACTGACTTTTTTGGCCAGGTACGGTGGCTCATCAGTAATCTCAGCACTTTGGAGGTCAAAGTGAGAGGATTGCTTAAGGCCAGGAGTGTGAGACCAGCCTGGGTAACATAGTGAGACCCCCATCTCTACAAAACAATGTATATGAAGACTGATTTTTTTTTTCATTTAACTTTATCTTAGGCCATAATTGGTGCATATTTTATACCACATTAAGAATTACCTATACAAGGTTGGGCATGGTAGTTCATGCCTGTAATGCCAGCACTTTGGGAGATTGAGGTCAGCAGATCACTTGAGGTCAGGAGTTCAAGACCAGCCTGGTCAACATGATGAAACCCCATCTCTACTAAAAATACCAAAATTAGCTAAGTGTAGTGGTACATACCTGCGATCTCAGCTACTTAAGTGGCTGAGGCATGAGAACTGCTTGAGGCCGGGAGGTAGAGGTTGTAGTGAGCCAAGATTGCACCACTGTACTCCAGGAGGCTGGGCAACAGAGTGAGACTCTGAAAAACAACAACAACAACAACAAAAAACAACAAAAAAAACCACTATGCAACCTGGGTAACATAGTAAGATTCTATGTCTATAAAAAGAAAAAAAATTAGCCAGGCCTGTGGTCCTAGCTTTTTGGCAGGCTGAGGAGGAAGATTGTTTGAGCCTAGGAGCTTGAGGCTACAGTGAGTTGTGATTGTGCCACTGCACTCTAGCCTAGGTGATAGTGAAACCCTGTCTTCAAAAAAAAAGGCCCGGTGGCTCACGCAAGTAATCCCAGCACTTTGGGAGGGAGGCTGAGGTGGGTGGATCACTTGAGGTCAGGAGTTCGAGACCAGCCTGGCCAATATGGCGAAACCCTGTCTCTACTAAAAATACAAAAATTAGCCTGGCATATATGGTGGGCACCTGCAATCCCAGCTACCTGGGAGGCTGAGGCAGGAGAATTGCTTGAACCTGGGAGGCAGAGGTTGCAGTGAGCCAAGATTGAAGCAGTGCATTCCAGCCTGGGTGACAGAGCACACTCTGTCTCAAAAAGAAAAAAAAAAAAAGAATTGCCTGTATTGGTTTGTTAGGGCTGCCAAAATGCCAAAACAAAGTACTATACACTGGGTAGTTAACAGAAAATTTTTTTTCTCACTTTTGGATGCTGGAGGTCCAAGATCAAGTTGTCATTAGATTTGATGTCATCTGAGCCTTCTCTTCTTGGCTTATACATGGCCACCTTCCAGCTGTATTCTCCCATGATCTTCCCTCTGAGCATGCTCTGCATCCAAATCTCCTTTTATAAATGGATTAGGGCCCACCCTAAAGACCTCATTTTAACTCAATACCTCTTTAAAGACCTTCTCTCCTGGTATGATTACATGCTGAGCTCCTGGGGGTCGGGACTTCAACATGCAAATTTTGGGAGTGAGGGGAACACAATTCAACCCTTAACATTGTCCAGGGTCACAAAGGTCAGAAGAAGGGATGATGAGATCCAGTCACTCAGGCCATTGAGATCATCAGAACCAAGCCAAAAGTGACTTCACTGTGGGACACTTAAGAAAGTTACCTCCCTCTTCCTTATTACGTGGCCTGTTTCCCAGGGCTAAATAGAGATTTCAGTCATTTTTTGGCTTTATTGAAAGCAATGGGGACATCTACATCTGATATTGGATGAGAATATGGGTGGGTGGAAGTTGAAATGATTGTTTAGAACGAGTAATGGAGAGGCTGAATGAAATGGTGTGATCTCAGAGGTGGGTTGGAACTGGCAGGATACTTTGAAGGTCAGTCCTATGGGGCTGCTGAAATTATGCCCCCTGTCCCCTGGTGCAGCTCTTCTGATGAAAAGTCTTCACACATTCATCATCTTGACATCAGAGAAGAAAGGTTTTCTCCAACCCTACATATGACTCAGTCTATTTATTGGGGGAAAAAATGTTGGAGGGATGTGTATATTTCCCAGTAAAACAAAGTGAGGGGAAAGTTTGTTGCTACATTTTATTTGATCAAAATATGTATTTCTAACAAATTAGTTTTCTAATTTAAAAAAACACACTATAATAACCTTCTGTTGTTTGGAAATTTTTTCCTCCCCCTCCCTGATCTGCTCCTGTTAGATGAATGGCCTTCTTTTTCTGCATCACCTGAGGCCTACATATGAATGGTTCCCAAATCTGTATCTATTGCTAGAATTTTCTCCTGTGCTTCAGGTGCCTATTGCCAGTTCCCTGTAGGTCTTGCCCCCTAACTAGTCTGCCATGTTACTCAGGCTGGTTTTGAACTCCTGGCTTCAAGCAATCCTCCTGCCTCAGCCTCTCAAAGTGCTCGGATTATAGGCATGAACCACCACACCCGGCTGGTTCATGAAACTCTTAATCACCCAGTTCCTCAAATAAAAAACTTGTAGTCGCACCTGCTTTATTCTTACCTCTCATTTCCCCAATCCAGAGACCAAATCCTACTGACTCTGTGTCTTACACATTTTCTGGCTGTACTTTCATCTTCATTCTATTCAGTTTAGATCTCAACCATCTTTCACTGAGCCTGTTGCATTTGCTTCTCCAGATGTCTCCATCTGTGCCACCCACTGCTTCTTTCATTGGCACCCCAAATCTACAGGATAAATTCAACCTCCTTAGCCCAAAAGTCCAGGCTCCCATGCTAGGCCCCACCCCTTATCCTGCATGTTATCCTAAAACACATCATTTGCTATGACTATTTGCAAGCAACTTGCTGTTGCTGATGTTTCCTGACTCAAGGTCATGAGCTCATCTGCAGTTTGTTCTTCTGGCAAACTCCTGTTTCTTTTGCAAGCAGCATGTCCTTGGGATGCTTCCTTTGGTCCATACAGCCTGAACTTGATGTTTTTCTGTGGCTCGTGGCATGCTGTGTGTGTCCTTCACTTCCATTATCAATTCAACTGATTGATTTCCTTCTCTGTCTCATACATTAGATTTTGGATTCCTGATACCCAGGAACAGTTTTATTCACCTTTTTTACCACCAGCATCTAGTCTGTGGGTGTCACATAGTGGTCCCTTTAAGTATATTGAATAAGTAAATGTGAAAATGCTTTGAAAGTTTTAAATTTGATGGAAGTATTGGGGATTATTTTTACTTTATAAACATTCCTTAAACATCTATAACAAGCTATTGCTTTTTGCAAGAAAAACAATAGAATCAGAGTTAGAAGCTTCAAGTGCCAACTGGGTGTGGTGGCTCACGCTTGTAATCCCAGCACTGTGGGAGGCTGAGGCAGGCAGATCACCTGAGGTTAGGAGTTCAAGACGAGCCTGGCCAACGTGGTGAAACCTCATCTCTACTAAAAATACAAAAATGAGCTAGGTGTGGTGGTGCGTGTCTGTAATCTGTTTCTTGGGAGGCTGAGGGAGGAGAATTGCTTAAAGGAGGGAGGCAGAGGTTGCAGTGAGCCGAGATTGTACCACTGCACTCCAGTCTGGGCAACAGAGCGAGACTCTGTCTCAACAGCAAAAAAAGCAGCTTCAAGTGCCTGTTTATTGTTTATCTGTAGTAAGTTTTCTCAACTATAAAATAAGGATAGTAGAACTACTTAAGCCAGTTGTAACAATCAGTTATGGTAATATGAGCAGAATTTATTTCTTTTTTTTTTTGTTTTTGTTTTTGTTTTTTTTTTTTGAAAGAAAGAAAAAGAGAGGAAAGAAAGTGAGAGTGAAAGAAAGAAAAAGAATGTATGAGAGAAAGAAAGAGGAAGAAAAAGAGGGAGAGAGAACAGGATTCTTGTTCTATTGCCCAGGCTAGAATGCAGT